>JAJJWW010015300.1:0-16528 GCA_023531295.1 Papaver armeniacum
GCTTGGTTTGGCATGATTGCCATGGTGCCAAAAGATGCGGCTTGTTTTGGCATGGTTGCCATGGGGCGCAGAGTGCGACTTGGTTTGGCATGGTTGCCATGGTGCGCAATATGCGGCTTGTTTTGGCATGGTTGCCATGGTGCGCAAAGATGCGGCTTGTTTTGGCATGGCTGCCATGGTGCGAAGAGTGCGGCTAGTTTGGCATGGTTGCCATGGTGCGCTTGAAAGCGGCTTGTTTTGGCATGGTTGCTATGATGCGCAGATGCGCTTGTTTTGGCATGGTTGCCATGGTGCGGATGATGCGGCTTGTTTTGGCATGAATTTGCCATGGTGCCAGTGCGCGCTTGGTTTGGCATGGTTGCCACAGCGCAATATCGCTTGTTTTGGCATGGTTGCCATGGTGCGCAGATGCGCTTTGGTTTGGCATTGCTGCCATGGTGCGCTAGGAAAAGGCTTAGTTTTGGAATTAGGGTCTGTGTTGAAACCTAACTGCATTTTGAAAAATACCCCTATTAATTATTTACACTGAGTTAAATGTTCTTATTTAATGTGTTAAGTGGTAACACTAGGTCATGGGGTTTACGATTTTACCCTTGTCTAAAAACCACCATCAACATTAAGTCCCCCCGCTTGCTTCGGAACAGGTCTTTGTTGCGAGGTAAGCATAAGATGGTGACAAACTACAAAAGAAACCGTAAAGAAAATTGAAAGGAGGCTCGTTCGACCTTTTATAAATAGGATTTGGAATCCTTGCCTCTCCCCGGGTCGCTTTTGCACAAGTCGAGGGCGGGCACAATTGGTGGGCCGTGCAGCCAAGCGATTACTGGAAGTTGGCGTGAGTTGGGAAACCGAGTGGGCTAGATGGTGACCGCGCAAGTGTAGAAGCCGGTCGTGCTTTGCAGGCGTGACTTGGGAGGCATTGGGAGGTCGGCGCAATTGGTGGGGCCGGTCCAATCTTGGAAACCATGCTTGCGGGCGTGACTTGGGCGGCATTAGGAAGTCGCAATTGGTGGGGCCATCAATCTTGAAACCATGCTTGCAGGCGTGACTTGGCGGCATTGGGAAGTCGTAATTGGTGGGGCTGGTCTACCTTGGAAACCATGCTTGCAGGCGTGACTTGGGCGATGGCGTGTCTTTAACTAGGGAGTGTGCTAGTGGGTGAGACCGATGTAAACAAGGAGGAGTTTCTTCCGATAGCAAAGTTTCCTTATCTTGCTTTCCTTCACGTGCGGCTTCAATTAGGGCATTATTCATGCTAAAAACTGAAGCGTTATGTCTCTCATTGCTTCCTTTCCTTTTAAGGTTTCGTGATTCATATCCAAAAATAATAGCATCGCTCTCGTTTGAGAAAAGGGTTCTTCTTGTTGATTCCCCTTTTCCTTTGCTTTGCAGTGCGTTTTCTTCTTCTTCCCTTTTTTTTTTGCCATCCTCTTTTTGTATGCGTGTAGACAGGATGGAATTTGATCATCTTTCCATTTCTTGCCGGTGTATGATGGGATCTTCCGTAGACAGCCGTGCCTTTAACCTTTGGGAAAGGACTTAGAATCGACGGAGATCGATCTTCTTCTCTTGAGGAGGTATCGGCGGGTTGAATCTTTGTTCCATGAAGCTAATGAAATTATTAAGGACCTCCCTCCCATCTATCCCCACGAAGAATGTGTGCATGTTCGGACCCCTTGGGGTCTGGGACGCGGAGGAGAACGCCATGGTTCTCGATTTTGATGTGGATGAATCAACAAACTTTCTTGAAGCGTTAATGAGAAAACTTTCGAAAGAGCGTATGATAGGAGCGAGACAACCTTGAAGTTGATGCCAAAGGTGTTATTGACGATACGGAGGCGTCATGGTGGCGTATGCTTCGGAATAGTTGTCGGGAGAGGACACTGCCGCCGTGGTGGCCGGGATGGGATGTTAAGGTTGCCGTTGCTAAAGCCGCTGAGTGGAACCTTTGTTGCCCAAGGATTGCCGGGAAATGCTTGAAGATAGCTTTGCCCGAAGAGACTTGCGCTCCGTCCTTCGAGGGCTAGTTCCTCCTTTGTTTTTTCCGTCGTTAGCTGTTTAGTTCCCCGATGTTTTTCCTTCTCTTTTTTTTTTTTGTAAACACATCTTTCCCTTCTTCTTCATCGCAAACCTTTGCTTCATATATATATATATTTTTGAAAGGGGTTGTGGTATGATGGCTCTGCAATGGTTTTCTCGGGTTCTTTGATATATTTCTCTCGATATCCAAGGATTCGCCTAGAAGAGATATATTTATTTTATTTTATTTTTTTGACAAAGGGTAGATCTCCGTGGAAAAAATACAAACGTGTATTCATCCCTGGGGGAAGTACAAAATATTAAGAGGAATGATTCAAAGGAAGCACTGAAAAGGAGTGATTGGGAAATACAAAAGATTTTGGGATTGGATTCCTTGAGCCATCGCGAGTGAACTATCACGCCTTGTGTGTGTCTGATTGATGAGCTTGCAATATCCTCCCAAAAGGGTATCCGCGACTGCATAGCTCGCCTTCACCTTCCTGGGCAAATCCATCTTTACCGTCATCCTCCCAACTTGAAACGAGCTTTCCTTAATCACTATATCTCCGATTGAAAACGGGTTCGACGCCGCAGTAACCATTTGAGCCTTGGCTTCGTTGGTTTCGCCCGTGCTTCCAAGCTTCTGCAAAGTGTTCGAATGGTCCAGCCTCCCCATTCACATTTTTTTGACAGCGTCGTGCCGGTTGTTGCTTTCGAGTCCCCATGATGAGAATGGGGAAAGAAAAGGCTGGTTGCGTAAAAGGTTGCTCGGTCAGACTTACTTGCATTTGAAAATCATGGGCTAGCGCCAACGGGTCTTCTTCGGACGCTGGGTTCCTTCAATAGCTCGTTGATGTGATAACCCGTGAGACGATTTGTCGGGAATCCCTTCAGTGTGGATGCTCAAGCAGAGGGTGTACGCCAGCTTTGCCTTGTTGTCGAGTGCCCATAAGCGTCCCAAAATCATGTCATGATCTAGTTCTTTGACGATGTGGAACTTCATTGTGCGTTATAGCGCCTCCTATCTCGATCTCTAGGTTGATGTAGCCATGCGCGTTCAAAGCCTCTCCTCTCAAGCTCTTAATCACGAGACGGAAATAGGTAGCGTCTTGCTTTGTAAATCCTATTGCTTTTAGTGTCTTGAAAGTGATGATGTTGTGGTCCGAGGTCGTGTCGATGAGCGTGTCGTCAAGTTCAAGCACTTTAAACGGACGTGGTCGCTAGCCCCCGTTCTCCACTTCGCTGTTTGGGAAGCTCAGGCCCTTGGCGTGGATTCCAGGAGAAAAGACGTTGTTCTAGGATACAACACGATTGAGAGCTGTGAAAATATCTTGGCGCCCGAACCTTGGAGAGATAGAGAATTTCGTGATATATGTCGATCATGGGATTGCACGCAGTCTCAGTGCCTGAGTCCCCGTGAGGAACCGCAGCTTTCTTATTGGGAGCGGGTCTCGATGCACTCTTTCGTCTCCTAGCTGGAGTTCTCCCGATTCTATCCTTTCCTTGAAAATATGCTTTAATCTGGGTTGCAATCGCTAGTCGGGTGGTGAACGAACCCGTGGTAATGGCAAGATTTGGGATTTGCCATCTCACCGGGTTGGTGGACGTCTAGGCGGTGGCAGTCTGATGACATCATCTTGAACCCAGGCTTCTAGGAGGTCAATCACCTCCTCGATGGGGAATGGTAAATCAAGGACATTTCCTTCGGTCCCACGATGTTGCACAAGAGTTTTAGTGGCGATCTTCCGTTGCGAGGGCTCCGGCTGCGCTGGCGCTTCACGCTTCTACTGGTGGCTCGTAGTTGCGGCTTTCCTTTTTCCTCTTCTGCTCACTATGTTCACGGGAGGATGAGCCAGCATTAAATTGTTTGCTCGATGAGGCGCCTACTCCCGCGAAGCTCGCGTGACGTCTTCGGATTCGAGTTGGCCTAGTCCTTTCCAAAAAGAATGTCGGTGCCGTTGTTGCAGATCGTCTCGCGGCCTCATGGAGTTCGAGAATGTTTGGAAACGTAAGTTTTCTAGCAGGGCGATGAGATCGGGACCATACAATTGATGCACGCGCTTACTCAATTGTTGCTCGGCCACGCTTTGGGGTCGTGGGCAGTGAGTGCTTGAACCCGAACCTTTTGACGAAATCATTCTGATGTTCGTTATCCCACTGGGTACATTCTCCGAGGTCCGAAAAGGTAACTTGTTGGACACGAAGAAATACTTCCGTAAAAACGCGGTGACCATGCTACCCGCTTGGGAATCTTGTCGGTGGGATGTCATTGTACCATGTATACGCCTCTTCCTGGGTAAGTGATTTTGAAAATTCCCTTAAACGAAGAACGTGATTATATTCATGTTCACCCAAGGATTCCAGAAACGAAACATGTTCGCGTGCATTCCCTAAGACCATCATAGCAGGTAAATTGAGGGGAAGAGTACCCCCCTCGGGGAGAGGGATTCTCTGATTTGACGGTAAGGGGGTTGGTGATGATGTACATCGAACTCATCATGCTTGATTCGGTCACGTAGGAGTTGTTCCAAATCCTCTCTCGTGACGAAATTTGGTGGTTGATTTCTCTCCAACGGACTCTAAAGGAAGTTTCTTCATCCGTGGAGGCTTGCCCGCCGAGGTGCCGCCGGCGTGGTTGTTGGAGATGTTTCTAGGCGCCTTCTCGAGGATGCGACTCACCCTGGGTAGTCGCTTTCTGTCAGTGGTTTTGAGAAAGGTGAGCACCTCCTTTTGTGTGAAACCATGTCCGTCCGCTCGGGCGAGCGTCTCCCCGCTGCTCCATCAAATCGGCGATGGTGACGTAAGGGCGACTTCCTCTAGTCCCCTCCTGGGCCTCGTCCCGTCTGGGCGGGATAATTGGAGCCTTAGTTGCCTGGAGGCGCCATGCTGGAAGAAGCATTCGGGGTCACGGCGCGCCCTAGCCCCAAGTGGATCGGGGCGTGACACCCAAGTGATATTTCGTTGCCGTGATTAGAGGGTTGTGCAGACGCCAGAGGAGGCGCGGCTGCCTCGGGGCCCTAGTGATAAAGCGGTGTTACACTCAAGGAGTGCATTCGATGTTGCCGTTGTCACGGGGTGAAGTAACAATGTTATGGGGGAGACGCCAACATCGTGAATGCGTTCGCGTTGATGTTCTCTCAGTCGCTCCAGATCCGAGTTCCACCATGTTGGGATTTGACGCTCGAAACGAAATCGAGTTGGAGTTGATATTGTAGCCGATAGATCAATCCTCCCGCCGTGGTCGCCAATTGTTTATGGGTGAAAATCAAGCCGATTTGGTAATTTGTGAGTAAGTGAGAAACCGATTCAAACCCTAAACAAATGTGCCGCACGTGAGAACTTTATAGGTTCGAGATCGATCCGTACAAGTCCTACTTAAACCAAGAAATGGCCGTTCCTGGATTTGCTTCTTGGCCACAAAGTGGAGGAGAAGGGTTGATTTGGGGAGGGAAGCAAAGAAAGGTGTTGAGGAGAGTAGTATCTCGACTTGTATCGAAAGTGAAAGCTTAGGAAGCTTGCAAGAGATGGAAGATTTTGAGAGAGCTTGCAAAGTTGCCTTTCGAGAGTGTAAGTGTAGTATATTTCTCCCGACCGAGACCTCGTTGTCGGTGGAAATAGGTAAGACCTATTTATACAAGTCGAGATTGAAACGTACTCGGCCTCATGAAGGAAGAGAGTAAAGGGTGAAATAATGGGAGGAGGTGGTAACCGTGATGGTTTAATGGGCTAAAACGTTTTTCACCATTATTCCTCTTTGTTTGACCGCTTTATTCCTTTTCACGCTTTCTTAATGTGAGCGTAGTGTACGCCGCATGTTGGACCGCCAAACCAAAACCCTAAAGAAGCATCCCCAGTTTGTGTTGATGTCTCGAGTGTTGGTTGCATCTTGAGCGCAAGTGGCGCCGGCGAGTGGCGCGTGTGGCATGTGCCAATGGCATGTGCGAATGCCTTGGTGGTAGTTTGCACGTTTTACAAGTTGGGCTACCAGCGTGTGTGCTTGGCATGCATGCCGATGGCATGTGCGGAATGCCTTGGTGGTAGGTTGCACTGGGTTTGCAAGTTAGGCTACCAGCGTGTGTGTTTGGCATGTGCCAATGGCATGTGCGGAATGCCTTGGTGGTAGGTTGCACGGTTTGCGAATTAGGCTACCAGCGTGTGTGTTTGGCATGTGCCAATGGCATGCGTGGCCATTAGGGCCGTGACCTTGATAGGGAAACCAGCTAGCGAGCATGTTGGCATGTGCCAATGGCATGCGTGGCCGTTAGGGCCGTGATTTTGCTAGGGAAACTAGCTAGCGAGCATGTTGGCATGTGCCAATGGCATGCATGGCCGTTAGGGCCGTGATTTCTATGAAACTAGCTAGCGAGCATGTTGGCATGTGCCAATGGCATGCATGGCCGTTAGGGCAGTGACCTTGATAGGGAAACTAGCTAGCGAGCATGTTGGCATGTGCCGATGGCATGCGTGGCCGTTAGGGCCATGATTTTGCTAGGGAAACTAGCTAGCGAGCATGTTGGCATGTGCCAACACTAGTACAAATATGGCCTTTGGTGACAGTTCAATATCAAACCATGACAAGCTTCACCAATGAATCACATAAAGAAAAGCAAAGAGACATAGGTGACAGTTTCTTAGCAAAACTGTCACCATAATGTTGAAAAATCGTGGCAATTTTTTAACTGTCGCTGAATAATTATACGATGACACTTTTAAAAGAAAACTGATACTATACAATGATGTATAACGACAGTTTTAAACTGTTACTGTTCTTTGGCTATTGTAGCTGGTCCACGTAAAAACTGTTACTAAATTGTAAACATATCGATGACGCTTTTAATTATCGCCACTTCCATTTATAGTGACAAGCTCAATCCAAAATGCATACTATATTCTCAAGCACACGATGTTGTCGGCTTGCGCCCTTAATTATCTTCTATTAGTAGTAGTGGGTCTGTATAGTTATTGGGTCTGTTTAGTTAGTGCTTGTCTCTCGACCCCTTCACCTCTCATTTGAAAATCCCATAGACAAGAAAAACTGAAACTCAATTTCCATATCTCTTTATTAGGCAGATCTCGTTTCTATCTCTAGCAATTTTTTCTTAGCGAATCGGGAAATCATTTCTTACTTCAATCTAGGGTTACTATCTACCTCTCTTGCTTTGAAAATTTTCCACTTTGATCTTGTGTGAAGAAATCAAGCTCTCTCTCTATCTTTATTGGATAACCACATGAATTTTATCCATCTTTATATCTCTCGATTCTTCTCAGAGGAAAAATTCTGGTTCTAAATTGCTTGATGGGTTCTTGATGTTGGTCGTAGAGATTCTAAAGCAAGTGTTCTTCAATGTATAAATTTCAAATTTTTTTGGTGAAAGATTATTATTTGTTAACATTACTGTTTGTGTAAATGTCTAAGAGCATACCATAATTGCATGTCTCACAGGGTTTTTTAGGTAATTATTACTACTTTATGTTGATTTATAGATTTTCCAGCTTTGGGTTTGATTTGGTTTTGTCTATTTTGAAATTAGGGTAAAGATTAAGTTGTAAACATTATTATCTGTTAACATTACTGTTTGGGTTATAGATAAATCAATCATATGTGGTTGATTTTCACAATTTTCCTTTTGCTGATTCTGGGAACCACTCTTCCGATCAATAATATTGTGGTTTCTAATTGGATTTTTATGAGGAATTTTGATTTTTCAGGAAAAGTTCCTGTTTTTTTTTTTTAATGAACGTGTCCCGATTGATTGAATTTACAACTATTCGTTTGGTTTGATTTTAGTGATTTTCAATGCAGAATTTGTTTTTAGTCCTTTTGGTTTTATTTTATTGTAATTCTTACATTGTGGACTGATGTTACAGGCTTTGAAGGCTCCCATGTTGATGCTTTTCGACAAGCCATAATATTAGATGAACTATTACCAGCTAGACATGATGACTATCATATGATGCTAAGGTAGTCTATGGCTTCTTCTTCGTTTCGTAAATTTGTATGGTGTTGATATACTATTGCTCTGTCGCCTTTATTAGCCTTTTGCTTTTATGAGGTCTAAATGTCGGAGCTTTATTAGTAAGTTGTAGAATTGAGATTATCTCCGGAGTTCATCCTTTGGGACACCTAGGGAGTTATTGGTATCATATGCTTAGGTGAACCCCCATATTGCCACTCACTAACACCGCTTTGCAACTCAGTATTCTACCACATGTGTTTCCACATGCCGGTTTCACAAATATTTGTATTTGATAATTACGTTTTTAGTTGTGAGAGTCGTGCTTGGGTCATCTATGGCTCAATTAACAAGTGAAACATCTAATTGTATATTTTTTAAAGCAAGGAAGTTTGACATTGAAAAAACTAAGCACATGTGGCCTGAAATGATTCAATGGAGGAAGGAATTTGGGGCTAACTCCATAACTGAGGTAATTTCTTTTGCAAAAGATTACCGGACTCGTAGTAGTATAAGGTTTCTGTAGATTTTTGGATTCATGGATCTGTTTTTTTCACTCAGATGTAGTTTTTGCCTGGTTTTGGTCACTTCTTTCAGTTATTAGCTTTTGGTGTTGTAGTGATATCTCAGTTCTTAATTCTTAACTAAGACTGCTTGGTTCTACTGATGACTTATTATTATACCTTTTTTCTTCACATGATACATTGCTCTAGATGTAGAGTTAATTGGACTCGCGAAGGTACATTTCCTTTTTTCTCCCTTATTATTATATCTTCAAGTGTTTCAAATTTTTCATTCTTCTTTGTTGTAGACGGAATTTTGCTTCTTGAGGTCAATAGAAGGATCAATGTTGAATTTTTTGTTTGAATTCAAGCTTATCATTTACCGGATATGCCTAAGTATTTGATGCCTCATAGTTTGGTGAAAGATTTCTTGGCCTGTTTCACTTTTGTTTAAGTTTCCGGCCATGAATTATTTGGTTCAATCCCCTTATTCTTTCCAAATACATCGCCAAATATTTGAGATGTGTGCGTGATCAGAATAGGAATCATGTGATACAGAAATGTATCGACTGAGTTCCAATAAAGGAAAATTGGATTCATAGTTTCTACAGTTCGTAATCAAGGTGCAGCACCATTTACATATCCTTATGGTTGCGGTGTTATTCAGGTTGCCCGTTGTTCTTAGTTTCATTTCAGTTTTGGACACCAACTGTTAAGTTTGTCATTAATTTTGTTTTACAAGCTTAATTCGTTTGTCCTCATAAAACTACTTCACATCTCTTATTTCTGATAGTTTTGGAGTAATGTACAGATGAGCAGCAAAGTCAGATCATTGTTGAGGAGATTTTGGAATTTGCACTTCCAAGCTTGTCTAACTGCACATCAGGTTCACTTGTAATTTAGATTTTTCTTTAGTATGATTAATTTGTTTTTGTTGGATGTTACTCGGTTGGTTATTGCTACTACTATTGTGTTTGCATTTCTTTACAACTATGATCAAATGATGATGGTTACTGAGACTATTTTGTCTTTAAGAGAGATCGGAGTTAGACATTGCAACAGAAAAGAGCAATATGAAGCTTTGATGAGTTGTCGGAAAAGATGTTGCTTCAAAAGCTTCAACAAGTATATAAAAGGCTTGAGTTCATTGGTGCGCTTTCAGTACGGGTCATCGGGAAGCTTCCATTTTTGTGGTCAGTTCTCAAACTTCCATCATATTGGTAGCCTTAGAAAGTTCCCCAGACACTTTAATAGTTTAATGCGAAGTCAAGTTTTGTTGTCTTTCCACGTAATTGTTTTTTTAGCTTTTGAAGCTAGCATAACTATCTGGATAATCAAAAATCCTATATAGTTTTTGCATATTTGTCGTCACTCATCTGTTCCCATATCTGTTTTTTCCAAGTTTTAGAGAAACATTTTATCATAGTATCATGCAACGAGAAACTAAGACATTGATTTATAGTCATCTCTCAAATGTATAAACTGTAACGACACTTGTGCGTCTTTAGCTAGAGGTATCTAGCTCAGAGTTGCTCATTTATGAGTACTAACCTGTTGACTTTAAATTATTTCCCAAGACTAAGTTTTACTTTAGAAATGCAGTGGAAGGCGATAAAAATCTTTCCCCGACTCTTGCTCGTGTGCTCTTTATAAATCCAGATATGTTATTTCTTGACAGGCCTATGGAATGTTACTTCACATTATAGGTTTGTTAAAATGAAACCCATTTTAGGTCTGCAACGTATTGTGGTACCGACGAGGATACATTCAACAGTTCAATTGGTGTATGAAAGAGATTGACTGAGCGCAAAATTCACTTAAGGTTTGTGGCATTTTTCATCTTATTTTTAAATTTTTGTTTTAAAAGGTTTAATATCAGCCTGAAAAATCAACAGACATGAGACAACATACATCTAAACCAATGGTAATTTCTGACTTAAGACTTCAGTATGGGGATTCTATTGTTATGTTGTTTTTATCAGCACTGCTTTGTCCAATTGAAAACTAAGTCATGCAACTCGAAAAACTACAAAATTTGATATGTATGGATTAGTCTAAATTCCAAGCCCTTTAACTACAAAACTGGAATCATAAATAGGCTATTCAAAATTTTGAACTGTTAGCTTACAACTATCAGTTCCACAAGAATAAGTATGTCTCTGAAATAGTAATGTTGTAAAAATTGGGGGTTATGTTTATATTATGGGATGGGATATGAAGTATTAAAAATTTCAGTACTCATAGTTTTAGAGAGATATGGTGTTTCAACTATGGTTAGGAGTTTGGGGAAAGGTAGGAGTCGTATTAGTAATTTTAAGTTTTTAATTTTCTTGTTTACTGCTAACTTTTCCTTCTAAAACTGTTTAATGATATTCATTGTTCTTTTAATATAAGAAATCGTGTGTTGTTGCTTTAGAAATGTAATTATGGGTAATTAGTTTGTATTCATTTTGCAGAGGAAGTCCGGGTGCTATGAAGAAGAGATCACAAAGGATAAACCTCAAGAGTTGATGACATTGGTCCAAATTTTGGTTCAAGCGTTCGTGACATGAAGTTGCGGGTGTGTGGGTCAATAAAGTAGAATTCAATCAACTTGAGTATAATTCTATCAACTTAATTTACGGAAAAATTGGTCTCCAAGTTTCATTGTTAATTTCTTTTAGTTGGTACTAATGAGAATACTTTTCTATGAAGTATATCGAATTATGTAAATTACATCAAACATTAACTTCTTGTATCCAAACTTATTCAGTTCGGAATTTCTAGTTCCTACTAATTAAATTAATTTTGAAGAGTCAAAAATTCTTTCCTACTATGACTGAGCATGTTACCCGTTGTATGAACTCAAAACAAATTAGGGTCTATAATGTCTGGATTTACGGTAGCAGTTTTATCTCAAATTTTACCTACAACGACAGGTTCACAGAAGAAATTGTTACCTAAGTACAAGAAATTAAGTTTTTGATGACAGTTTTATTTAAAATATGTTACCGTAACTTGTCAACAATGACAGGTTCGTGCAGAAACTGTTACCTTAGTGTATGAATTTGATTTTCTGATGACAGTTTTTCTAATAAAGTGTTACTTGTAAGTAAATCAATGAGGATGTTTTTGAAAGAAACTCAAGTTACCTTACCGTCATAAATTGTAATTGATTTCTTAAAGACCTTTTGTAATGAGAGGCTTTGGTGACAGTGCAAATATTTTTGAGAACTGTCATGTAAGTATTACGGTGACAGTTCTGAACTGTCACCTAAGACCATTTTTGTACTAGTGCAATGGCACGTACGGCCATGTTGACCTAGTTGCAAGTCTTGCAAACCTAGGCGCTATGTTGGGCGTGGGGCCCAAGGCATAGCGGCTTGGAATTTGGCGTTGTTGCCATGGTGCGCAGGGTGCGGCTTGGAAATATGGCTTGCGGCATGTGTTGGCATGTGCCAATGGCACATGCGGCCAAGTTGACCTAGTTGCAAGCCTTGCAAACCTAGGGCGCTATGCTTGGCGTGGGCCCAAGGCATAGCGGCTTAGAAATATGGCATGCGGCGCGTGTTGGCATGTGCCAATGGCACGTGCGCCATGTCGACCTAGTTGCAAGTCTTGCAAGCCTAGGGCGCTATGTTTGGCGTGGGCCCAAGGCGTAGCGGCTTAGAAATATGGCTTGCGGCACGTGTTGGCATGTGCCAATGGCACGTGCGGCCATGTTGACCTAGTTGCAAGTCTTGCAAGCCTAGGGCGCTATGTTTGGCGTGGGCCCAAGGCATAGCGGCTTAGAAATATGGCTTGCGGCACGTGTTGGCATGTGCCAATGGCACGTGCGGCCATGTTGACCTAGTTGCAAGTCTTGCAAGCCTAGGGCGCTATGTTTGGCGTGGGACAAAGGCATAGCGGCTTGGAATTTGGCGTTGTTGCCATGGTGCGCATAGTGCGGCTTGGTTTGGCATGATTGCCATGGTGCGCAGTATGCGGCTTGTTTTGGCATGGTTGCCATGGTGCGCAGAGTGCGGCTTGGTTTGGCATGGTTGCCATGGTGCGCAAAAGATGCGGCTTGTTTTGGCATGGTTGCCATGGTGCCTTGAGATGCGCTTGTTTTGGCATGGTTGCCATGGGCGCAGAAAGTGCGCTTGTTTTGGCATGGTTGCCATGGTGCGCAAGATGCGGCTTGTTTTGGCATGGTTGCCATGGTGCGCAAAGTGCGGCTTGTTTTGGCATGGTTGCCATGGTGCGCAAAGATGCGGCTTGTTTTGGCATGGTTGCCATGGTGCGCAGTATGCGGCTTGTTTTGGCATGGTTGCCATGGTGCGCAGAGTGCGGCTTAGTTTGGCATGGTTGCCATGGTGCGCAGTATGCGTCTTGTTTTGGCATGGTTGCCATGGTGCGCAGAGTGCGGCTTGGCTTGGCATGGTTGCCATGGTGCGCAGATGCGGCTTGGCTTGGCATGGTTGCCATGGTGCGCAGAGAGCGGCTTGGTTTGGCATGGTTGCCATGGTGCGCAAAGATGCGGCTTGTTTTGGCATGGTTGCCATGGTGCGCAGAAGATGCGGCTTGGTTTGGCATTGTTGCCATGGTGCGCGTGGTGCGGCTTTAGTTTTGGAATTAGGGTTCTGTGTTGAAAACCCTAATCTGGTATTTTGAAAAAATACCCCTATTAATTATTTACACCTGAGTTAAATGCTCTTATTTAACCTGGCGAGATTGGGGTATACCCAAACTAATTGGGGTATACCCAATGAGACAAAATAGGGTCATTTTGAAGTAAAAGAGGTCACCCCTTAACCAAATATTTTCAAAATGGCAAAATTGCCTCGTTTAATTAACCCTAAAATTTTGATTAGATTAATTAATTAAGTTTAAATTGATTGAATAGATTAAAACTTATGAATTTTAAGTTATGAAATTTTGTTTTTGATTGAACTTTTGTGGGATGATTTTTGATGATTTTTTTTTTTTTTGAGAATATCTCTTGCAACGAAAATGAAGCACACAACCGAAATACTTCTAAAAAAGGGGATTGTGAATCTGTTATATGAAATCATACTCAAAATCAAAGAATAAATCAACACTTTCAGCCCGAAAGTATGAAAAGCCTGGCAAGGTCTTCATCGTCGACCTCGCCGGGCCAAAAGTGGCCTAAGATGATCTTCATCGCCGACCTTGCCGACTTTTGTTTTTTGACATACAGAGATGACATAAAATTTATTGGCCTAAGCAAGGTATTCAAAAAATACCCTTCCTAACTGTTTTTGGCCAAGAAGGTATTCAAAAATACCCTTCCTTTGTATTTGGCCGGCAAGGTATTCAAAAAATACCCCGCCTACTGTTGAAAAATTTACGATCGCCGCCATGGTGTTATGAAAAGTCGGCAAGATATGCATGCTACGACCTTAGGCCAAAACACGAAATCATAATTTTCGATTTCTAACCTAATATAACAATCAAATCACACAACACAATGATGGGTTTGAGTTTAAACATCATTTATAGTCTTCTTTTATTTGTTAGAGTCAATAATTTTTTGAAAAATCAAAGTTGAAGATTTTTATATGGCTTTGGTTGATGGAAGATGAAGATGAAGAAGAAGAGAAGATTAAGAGTTGGTTAGTTTTTTAATTTTAGGGTTAATGAAATTAAGAAATGAGTTTATTTTGAAAATTTAATTAGTTCAAGGGTATTAAAGTAAAATCACACTTTTTAATAATGACACACCATGTCCCTGTCTCATTGGGTATACCCCAATCTCGCCAGGTTATTTAATGTGTTGCGGGTAACACTAGGTCATGGGGTTTTACGATTTTACCCCTTGTCTAAAATCCACCATCAACAACTACCAGCCATCATTTATGCAGAATTTATCATGGAAGCATAAATGTGCAGTTTCATGCAGAATTGAATTCCAGCAAGTTTTGCTGTATAATTGAATTCAGCCTAGTTTAACCATGCGGTGCTAAATGCAAATAGTTTGACCATCCGTACTAATTACGTAGATTTCATACATTAATTAACTCCAGCTGTTTCATACAGAATTGATGATGGAGACATGAATGAGAAGTTAATGTAATTTATGTTTATATTTAGATGTGGAACTGTATAAATAGGAGAGGGCAGAAATAAGGAAGGGGGGAAGAGGGAGAAAAACATACCTTGTAATACAAAAGTCAATAAAACATTTCTCCCCAAGGGGATTCGCCCATGGACGTAGGCAACCTATGCCGAACCACGTTAAACCTCTGTCTTTCATTTTGTTCTTCATTTCGTCTCCTAACCCAGAATACGCACCAAACTATCTATTCATCGTGTTTCATGCCCAAAAGTAATTTTGGGTACAAACACAACCGTTGGATTCTCATTATCAATCTTTCTTAAATATTGTAGACCCTCTGTAAACTAATACTTGCTAAAATTATAATCTCGTTAAAATAATAAAATTTCTTAGTCTCTTCTTGGGCATACAGTGCTAAAATAATAATTTCGACAATATAATAATTTAATACGTTTGAGAAATCTCCCTTAAGTATTTATAGGTCCCAAATATTATATAAATTAATAAGTATTAATAAGAAAATTGAAAAGTTTTTTATACATATCAAACTTTAGGAAAAAATGAATCAATAGTTGCTTGTTTTTCTTTGAAGTTCAAATCTAATTGTATTTCATCCCTAATAGTTCGTAATCCCAAGTGGTCCCGGAGTCAAATTCAATTTATTGACGTTATCAATAGAAAATATTCTCTAAACTGATATATTATTAATTTATCTTTAAGATAATAAATTATTAATTTATCGATAATTTAATATCTCTTTAAATTAATAAAATTAAATGGTCCCAAGGCTGTTAAATTATGGAGGTTTAACTGTACCCCTGAAAAACGCAATGTACCCTAAAGAAAAGTTATCTTCAGCCTCCCTTGCTTTCTTCATTGTCTTCATTTTCTCACTGCTGTTTTAGATCTCAAAATTTCCAGTCAATATTTCTCTAAATAATCCATGGTTACTTCAATAAGAACATCTTTATTGTCTCGCACTAATCTTAACACCCTTGTTGTTGCTACTATTCTCCTCATCATTTCTCCGAAACTGCCCGAAAAAGAAGAAAATAAAACTCTTATCTGGTTGTTGGTGATTCTTCACTTACACAATGATTTTTCCCCTCAGAACTTAAATATACAATATAATTTGCGGTTCTGTTGCATTAGGTAAACTATTCGTTTTTAATTTGTTTTTTGTTTCCTTGGATTTAAGTTTATTTTACCTGTCAATTATTTGAATTTAAGCTCATATATGGTTTTCTTTTTCGTTTTTCTTCAGTCTTTCGTTCTGTTGTAGCATGGTTATCTCTTACCTGGGTTTTATTCTTGGAGACCCACAAATCCAGCAGAGAAGTTAGAAAATCCTCAGTATTTGCTCGTTGGTTTGAGCTTCGTAGTTGAGTTTAGCTCAGATTTGTGGCAAGTTATTCTCCTTCTGTTTTTTTTTTTTTTTGTTTTATTCGAAAACACTCATTAAAGTAATACATTGTCTTTCATTTCTTTCTTTTAGCATCACAAACAACAATTTTAGAGACGCAAGATGATGCTCGTTTATTAGTCTTTTTTTATGTACCATGTCTAATTTGCAAGTTTATGAATGTATCATATTTTAAAGAAATTTGTACAGCAAAGACAATATATGGATTAAAGAGTGGGATAATAGTTGGAGTCGTATGATATCTCAAGGTCATGGTCATATGGACTGTTTTATGAAAGGTCAAATCCAAGTTATGTGAATTGTGAACATGTGTCTCAATTTCTATTCCTGCGAACTACTAGTTCAAGTCAATGTATTATAAGCTAGTGTCTTAAAGCATACTACTTAGAATGCGTGGACTTAGCAATGTCTTAGATTTTTCTAGTTTTTGAAGGTAGGTGGACAATAATTAAGAATCATCTCACGGCAGCCAAGTGTCTGGATGTTATTTCCTGTTATTATTGGGTAATTACCTCTGTGACTTAGTTTGTTAAGATGATATCAAGTTAAACTTACCATAAATAAGACAAAATTCCAGTTTCTGATGGAGCAT